>OU896710.1:18994700-19036525 GCA_918026855.4 Phaedon cochleariae | reverse complement strand
TATTGGTGTATTCGTTCACTGAAGCAAGACCGACTAATTTATCAGACAATGGATAGGGCTCGAAATATCAAGAGCTGAACGTTCTCAAAACTACTCCAAGTAGTAAATCCTTATGGTTCCTCCAAAATATTGTGATGGTTAGTTTCTTTTCGGATGATTGATTTTTCAGAATAAAAAACGTGGTGGAGCAAATCGAAAAATATCTAGAATTGTAGAAGATCGTTTTTTGTTTTTCTTCGACATCTTTTGATGCTGTTTATGATCTAATATTTCTGAATTTCCAATGATTATTCAGCAAATTCATCCATTTTTATTTCTGGAAATCAAAATTTAATTCCAAACATCGATGAATGAGTATATTACCCAACAGATTTGTATAGAATAACATGCATAACATGAAATATAAAATTCCCCAAGTATTCGACCCTATTGAATTCTCAAATATATTTATCTGTGTGAATTAGGTTATTCAGGTATTGATTTGAAGTAATGAACACCAATATGAAATGATGCTATCCTTCTGCGTAGCGTAGTGTTAGGTACAAGTTTTCAGATGATCGATTTCATGTAATACAAAACGGTTTCAAAGAATCTTCATCAAATCTCTTATGATTTATTGAGCAGAAGAAACCTTCGAATTTTCACGAATTCATCCAAACTCTTCGATCATCAAATATTTCAGAATTTTCAATGATTATTCAGCAGATTCATCCATTTTTTTCTCTGGAAATCAGAATTTAAATCTGAACATCGATGGATGAGTATATTTCCCAACAGAATTGTGTAGCATAATTTCGATAAGACAAGAAATATCTGGATTATAATATAAATCATCGAAAACTCTCAGTATACGACACTCTTGAATATCTAAAAATATTGAAACGTGTTGATTAAGTTATCGAAGATTGGATTCGAAAGAATAAAAAACAATATGGAATGACACTCTACTATTGGTGGATTCGTTCACTGAAGCAAGACCGACTAATTCATCAGACGATGGATATGACGCGAAATACCAAGAGCTGAGCGTTCTCAAAACTACTCCTAGTAGTAAATCCTCATGGTTCCTCCAAAATATTGTGATGGTTAGTTTCTTTTCGGATGATTGATTTTTCAGAATAAAAAACGTGGTGGAGCAAATCGAAAAATATCTAGAATTGTAGAAGATCATTTTTTGTTTTCCTTCGACATCTTTTGATGCTGTTTATGATCTAATATTTCTGAATTTTCAATGATTATTCAGCAAATTCATCCATTTTTTTTTCTGGAAATCAGAATTTAATTCCGAACATCGATGAATGAGTATATTTCCCAACAGATTTGTATAGAATAATTTCAATAAGGCAAGAAATATCTGAATTATAATATAAATCATCGAAAACTCTCAGTCTCCGACACTCTAGAATATCTAAAAATATTGAAACGTGTTGATCAAGTTATTGAAGAATGGATTCGAAAGAATAAAGAACAATTGAAATGACACTCTCGATGAAAATTTTTACAACCGAATTGTAGGAGGTCGTTTTTTGTTTTTCTTCGACATCTTCTGATGCTGTTTATGATCTTTCTGTTTCAATGAAGACGAGAACATCTTTGCATTCAATGCATCAGGATCAATGACTCCAGCTGGAAAATTTGAAGAATGAGACCACCTATTGAATTTCATAGTAGTGGGGAACATTTTAGTGTTCATATATAAACTCTTCCTGGTTTTTTCTTGAATGAGTATGGCATCTTTCATTTTTCGACATAATACTTTGTCAGTGAGGCAAACATCCATGAAGGTTGTATCAGCTCTTGCAGATGCCAACAGTGACAAAGGATCCAATAAACTGTAAGAAAATGTGAATTGTTATTTCAACGATTTGAATCGATGGTGACATCAGAGAAACAACAAAATTATCATAACTTACCGAAGTATAGTAGACCATAATTCTATTGGGAGAACTGGTAAAGCGAAACAGGCAGCACGAAAGTTTAGTAACTGAAACATCTTGATTGGAGTACAAGCAGAAACTGACGCGAACATAGACGCATCCGTGTTTTAATGGTGAAATTGTTCACTGAAGCATAACCGATCAAATCACTTGACCAGAAATATGGCGCGAAATATGTGGAGCATAACATGAAATATAAAATTCTCCAAGTATTCGACTCTATTGAATTCTCAAATATATTTATCTGTGTGATTTAGGTTATTCAGGTATTGATTTGAAGTAATGAACACCAATATGAAATGATGCTATCCTTCTGCGTAGCGTAGTGTTAGGTACAAGTTTTCAGATGATCGATTTCATGTAATACAAAACGGTTTCAAAGAATCTTTATCAAATCTCTCATGATTTATTGGGCAGAAGAAACCTTCGAATTTTCACGAATTCATCCAAACTCTTCGATCATCAAATATTTCAGAATTTTCAATGATTATTCAGCAAATTCATCCATTTTTTTCTCTGGAAATCAGAATTTAATTCTGAACATCGATGAATGAGTATATTTTCCAACAGAATTGTATAGCATAATTTCGATAAGACAAGAAATATCTGAATTATAATACTCATTCAAGAAAAAACCAGGAAGAGTTTATATATGAACACTAAAATGTTCCCCACTACTATGAAATTCAATAGGTGGTCTCATTCTTCAAATTTCCCAGCTGGAGTCATTGATCCTGATGCATTGAATGCAAAGATGTTCTCGTCTTCATTGAAACAGAAAGATCATAAACAGCATCAGAAGATGTCGAAGAAAAACAAAAAACGACCTTCTACAATTCGGTTGTAAAAATTTTCATCGAGAGTGTCATTTCAATTGTTCTTTATTCTTTCGAATCCATTCTTCAATAACTTGATCAACACGTTTCAATATTTTCAGATATTCAAGAGTGTCGGAGACTGAGAGTTTTCGATGATTTATATTATAATTCAGATATTTCTTGCCTTATGATTTATTGAGTAGAAAACGTTTATAACAACAACAAACACGACCTGAAAATTTTATGTTCACCAGAGTAAACCTCTAGTAAATAAGAAAAATATATATATTATCAATTGTTTGATCTATTACTGTGAACCACCTGTATGTGTACGCCCTGTATATTGATATCCAATGATCAATGATAACAAATGTGAGTGTAATGGATTTTTGGAATGACCCTGTATAAATTAATTCACTGTTGTAAAATATACAATCTAATAAAATTGACAAATGCTATCTTCAAATACTGTATAACTGACTATATTATTTTATGACCTAACCCTGTACATTTCAGTATTCAAAATTCAAAAAAAAGGAAAAGAAAATCCTTTCACTAACTTTTTGATCACATTAAGAATAATTAGCTGATGTTGGTATATTCCTTGTTTTTTTTTTTTTTTTCGAATAGAAATTTAAGTTGTGAAGAAGAAATGTACCTGAAAATTGAATACCCTGTACAATTAAAAATTGACGATAGGTTGTTCTCAACAGTCTATACAGAATACACAGGTCATTAGAAAAATTGTCTGAATTGTAATCTTCTATTAATCTCTCCTGATCATCAACTCCAAAAATAAATGGTAATTTTGTCCAAACACCCTGTCGATTCAATGTTTCCGAAAAAAAAAGAGCGATTCACAGTATTAAATAGATTCAAAAATATACCGAATTATGTGAAATTCAAGCCAAATTGGGAAGTATAAATTTTCGAAAAAATAAAATAAAAATTCACTACCACCAATTATTACTTCATAAGTCCAACATATTCACCCTATTGTGCCACTGATAAACGTTGGGCGCCAGTGTTATGCCTTTAAATCTCAGGGGGTGAGTAGTAAAAAAAGATGGAATAGAATTTTATTTACCCCTGAGTTTGGTTGATGAATTACCTAAGATTTATTAGGTGTTTTAAATCTTAAATGTATTGACAACAGAAAAAGTGTTTTTAGTGCCCAGTTTGATACCGTAGAAACTAGACACTGGTAGTTCAGCGGGACAAATGGGTGGGTACGTTAGGCTTAGTAAAATACTGAGTTTGATAGGGATGAATATGCTTTTAATCACAAGTAAATTCTGAAATGACAAATAATGTGCTCCAAATGATACTATAGGTGGCTCAAGACTTCCAAAGTAACTGAGTATCAATAGCAATATTACCTGAACAGTGTACAATTATTGCAACAACAAGAAATATAAATTGACTGACTGAAATCAACTCTTCAGATCAGTGTAAAATAATACAATCACTGCTCAAAATCAACTCTCTGAGACAGTATGATAATATATAGCTTATTAATCCACAAAATAACTCAGTAAATCAGTATCAATGAGACAAAAGAAATAATAAGGCCTATTTTACCGCAGTGCACTTTTGGTTTACAGAGGTATATTTTGTAGCTATACTGAGTGTCTATTAAATCAATGACATGTTGCAATTATATTATGTGAATGAAATTTAAAACTGATGAATTATGGTTGGTGGTAGTTTATCCCAAGAAAAATACTATCCCTGATGGTGCATGGAACGAACTCACCAAATTATGAGCAGGTCCTGATGTACAGGGGGATCAGGTGAAGTCAGCAGCGTCAGGTGAAGGCAGCAGAGTCAGGTGGTGTCTCCTGTATGTCGCCTTTCAGCCACAAATCAAAAGGCTCCCAAAGCAGGCGAAAACAGAGCTACCGCACTAGCGCAGACTCCAGTACAGCAGTCCCAGGGAGCTGAAGGGGGCCAAATCTTGAGTGTGACAATAACCGTCTGGAGAGAAGGCTTTAGCCCGATAAAAGGAACCCTAGATGGAATGACGACAATCGTGCGTTATTTTACCAACACAAGGAATGACAAGAAAATAGCAGCTGATGATTAAAAGAATATATAGTACCTTGGATGTTGTGTGGGTTCCAGAAGTGGTGATGCAGGTCGGCTCGGCCACGTGGATTTCAGCCACGAAGAATCCCTCTATAGAGGCAACAGGAATCCCATCATCCCAGCGATGATAATGGATATCCCAAATTTGAGATCTTTTCCTAATTAATCCCAACACTAAGTAGTGGAAAATCGAATATTAGACAAATTCGAAATTATTCAAGAAACAGATCTCACGGCTTACTTTTGTGACCAGGCTGGTAGACTGCTGCAGACAAAATGGTGCCTATGAAGATCGAAGGGGCTGTCCTTGCCACATCTCACCGGAAGATCACCCTTTTTTGTGTATCTTCCCCTATACTCCCACACACATCAATCACCGGACGATATAAAATTATAGGCGGGAGATATCCCCGCGAACACCCTGTACATGGCATTTCTACCTCACCATGGTAGTGAAAACTATGTCGATAATATCAAGAGAGGTGTCTAGACCATCAGAAAAGAGGGAATATCATTAAATCACCATTTATTTCAAGTCAGAATATATTATTGCCAGTTATTATTGTTTGGATTTGAAACTTCAAATATTCAAACGCGGTCATGCGCAACTGAGGATCATTGTAGACCTGAATAGTGGGGCGAAATACGTCATCATCTTCTTCCCGTGCGATGACCCTTTATCACCATGTAACATAACCCATAACGCCCATACTTACAAGGAATTAGTGCCAAATCAACAAACAGGTACATAATGGCGAAGATACAGAGTGCCAAATCATCATAACGAGATATGGTGCTGATTGTGAGCCGTTAGAGCCCGTATTCGTGATGATAGCAAGGGAACTATGGGTCAATGTTCCATGATGACAATGTTGAAAATTCGAGAAGATGCATGCAGAGGTTCGCAAATAGTGGTCATCCGTCATTAGTGTCATTACCGTCAATAGAGACTAAACGTCATCAAGCTGACAGTGACATTTTCAATAATTACAATAATTACATAACAATGATATTTATTTGGAAATATAACGGCAACAATAATTACAAGAATGATACTCGAAATTCAAGATGAAATTTGGCGAAATACCTGTGGACTGAATCAGTCATGTGCGACAATTCCAGGAACCAACTACCTACCTACCAAAATTTGTAAACAAAACATTCTGACCAAGAGGTATGCAATAACGATAACTAGTAGGCTAAAAATCACAATATAATTCCTTATTTACAGCAAAAATTGAGTTAGAATCAATAACAACGAACAGAGAAATACCAATCGATAGCCAGTAGTAAACATCACAGATGAATTCAATTATGAACCAATGAAAAAGAGAGTGAAAAGTAGGTAAACAATAATGCATAGCTCTGTTTTCTGCAGTATTTTCGTAACGTCATGAACGGAGTGTAACAAGGTTGTATCAGCTCTTGCAGATGCCAACAGTGACAAAGGATCCAATAAACTGTAAAAAAATGTGAATTGTTATTTCAACGATTTGAATCGATGGTGACATCAGAGAAACAACAAAATTATCATAACTTACCGAAGTATAGTAGACCATAATTCTATTGGAAGAACTGGTAAAGCGAAACAGGCAGCACGAAAGTTTAGTAACTGAAACATCTTGATTGGAGTACAAGCAGAAACTGACGCGAACATAGACGCATCCGTGTTTTAATGGTGAAATTGTTCACTGAAGCATAACCGATCAAATCACTTGACCAGAAATATGGCGCGAAATATGTGGAGCATAACATGAAATATAAAATTCTCCAAGTATTCGACTCTATTGAATTCTCAAATATATTTATCTGTGTGAATTAGGTTATTCAGGTATTGATTTGAAGTAATGAACACCAATATGAAATGATGCTATCCTTCTGCGTAGCGTAGTGTTAGGTACAAGTTTTCAGATGATCGATTTCATGTAATACAAAACGGTTTCAAAGAATCTTTATCAAATCTCTTATGATTTATTGAGCAGAAGAAACCTTCGAATTTTCACGAATTCATCCAAACTCTTCGATCATCAAATATTTCAGAATTTTCAATGATTATTCAGCAAATTCATCCATTTTTTTCTCTGGAAATCAGAATTTAATTCTGAACATCGATGAATGAGTATATTTCCCAACAGAATTGTATAGCATAATTTCGATAAGACAAGAAATATCTGAATTATAATATAAATCATCGAAAACTCTCAGTATACGACACTCTCGAATACCTAAAAATATTGAAACGTGTTGATTAAGTTATCGAAGATTGGATTCGAGAGAATAAAAAACAATATGGAATGACACTCTACTATTGGTGGATTCGTTCACTGAAGCAAGACCGACTAATTCATCAGACGATGGATATGACGCGAAATATCAAGAGCTGAGCGTTCTCAAAATTACTCCTAGTAGTAAATCCTCATGGTTCCTCAAAAATATTGTGATGTTCAGTTTCTTTTCGAATGATTGATTTTTCAGAATAAAAAACGTAGTGGAGCAAATCGAAAAATATCTAGAGATTCATCGAGCAGAAAATTCCTTCACATTCTAACATATCTCAGTATCCGACAGTCTTGAATATCTAGAAATATTGAAACGTGTTGATCACGTTATGGAAGAATGGATTCGAAAGATATGGAATGACACTACTATTGGTGTATTCGTTCACTGAAGCAAGACCGACTAATTTATCAGACAATGGATAGGGCTCGAAATATCAAGAGCTGAACGTTCTCAAAACTACTCCAAGTAGTAAATCCTTATGGTTCCTCCAAAATATTGTGATGTTTAGTTTCTTTTCGGATGATTGATTTTTCAGAATAAAAAACGTGGTGGAGCAAATCGAAAAATATCTAGAATTGTAGAAGATCGTTTTTTGTTTTTCTTCGACATCTTTTGATGCTGTTTATGATCTAATATTTCTGAATTTTCAATGATTATTCAGCAAATCCATCCATTTTTATTTCTGGAAATCAGAATTTAATTCCAAACATCGATGAATGAGTATATTACCCAACAGATTTGTATAGAATAACATGCATAACATGAAATATAAAATTCTCCAAGTATTCGACCCTATTGAATTCTCAAATATATTTATCTGTGTGAATTAGGTTATTCAGGTATTGATTTGAAGTAATGAACACCAATATGAAATGATGCTATTCTTCTGCGTAGCGTAGTGTTAGGTACAAGTTTTCAGATGATCGATTTCATGCAATACAAAACTTTATCAAATCTCTTATGATTTATTGAGCAGAAGAAACCTTCGAATTTTCACGAATTCATCCAAACTCTTCGATCATCAAATAGTTCAGAATTTTCAATGATTATTCAGCAAATTCATCCATTTTTTTCTCTGGAAATCAGAATTTAATTCTGAACATCGATGAATGAGTATATTTCCCAACAGAATTGTATAGCATAATTTCGATAAGACAAGAAATATCTGAATTATAATATAAATCATCGAAAACTCTCAGTATACGACACTCTTGAATATCTAAAAATATTGAAACGTGTTGATTAAGTTATCGAAGATTGGATTCGAAAGAATAAAAAACAATATGGAATGACACTCTACTATTGGTGGATTCGTTCACTGAAGCAAGACCGACTAATTCATCAGACGATGGATATGACGCGAAATATCAAGAGCTGAGCGTTCTCAAAACTACTCCTAGTAGTAAATCCTCATGGTTCCTCAAGAATATTGTGATGTTCAGTTTCTTTTCGGATGATTGATTTTTCAGAATAAAAAACGTAGTGGAGCAAATCGAAAAATATCTAGAGATTCATCGAGCAGAAAATTCCTTCACATTCTAACATATCTCAGTATCCGACACTCTTCCTGGTTTTTTCTTGAATGAGTATGGCATCTTTCATTTTTCGACATAATACTTTGTCAGTGAGGCAAACATCCATGAAGGTTGTATCAGCTCTTGCAGATGCCAACAGTGACAAAGGATCCAATAAACTGTAAAAAAATGTGAATTGTTATTTCAACGATTTGAATCGATGGTGACATCAGAGAAACAACAAAATTACAACAAAACGGTTTCAAAGAATCTTTATCAAATCTCTTATGATTTATTGGGCAGAAGAAACCTTCGAATTTTCACGAATTCATCCAAACTCTTCGATCATCAAATATTTCAGAATTTTCAATGATTATTCAGCAAATTCATCCATTTTTTTTTCTGGAAATCAGAATTTAATTCTGAACATCGATGAATGAGTATATTTCCCAACAGAATTGTATAGCATAATTTCGATAAGACAAGAAATATCTGAATTATAATATAAATCATCGAAAACTCTCAGTATACGACACTCTTGAATATCTAAAAATATTGAAACGTGTTGATTAAGTTATCGAAGATTGGATTCGAAAGAATAAAAAACAATATGGAATGACACTCTACTATTGGTGGATTCGTTCACTGAAGCAAGACCGACTAATTCATCAGACGATGGATATGACGCGAAATATCAAGAGCTGAGCGTTCTCAAAACTACTCCTAGTAGTAAATCCTCATGGTTCCTCGAAAATATTGTGATGTTCAGTTTCTTTTCGGATGATTGATTTTTCATAATAAAAAACGTAGTGGAGCAAATCGAAAAATATCTAGAGATTCATCGAGCAGAAAATTCCTTCACATTCTAACATGTCTCAGTCTCCGACACTCTTGAATATCTAAAAATATTGAAACGTGTTGATCAAGTTATGGAAGAATGGATTCGAAAGATATGGAATGACACTACTATTGGTGTATTCGTTCACTGAAGCAAGACCGACTAATTTATCAGACAATGGATAGGGCTCGAAATATCAAGAGCTGAACGTTCTCAAAACTACTCCAAGTAGTAAATCCTTATGGTTCCTCCAAGATATTGTGATGTTTAGTTTCTTTTCGGATGATTGATTTTCCAGAATAAAAAACGTGGTGGAGCAAATCGAAAAATATCTAGAATTGTAGAAGATCGTTTTTTGTTTTTCTTCGACATCTTTTGATGCTGTTTATGATCTAATATTTCTGAATTTTCAATGATTATTCAGCAAATTCATCCATTTTTTTTCTGGAAATCAGAATTTAACTCCGAACATCGATGAATGAGTATATTTCCCAACAGATTTGTATAGAATAATTTCAATAAGGCAAGAAATATCTGAATTATAATATAAATCATCGAAAACTCTCAGTCTCCGACACTCTTGAATATCTAAAAATATTGAAACGTGTTGATCAAGTTATTGAAGAATGGATTCGAAAGAATGAAGAACAATTGAAATGACACTCTCGATGAAAATTTTTACAACCGAATTGTAGAAGGTCGTTTTTTGTTTTTCTTCGACATCTTCTGATGCTGTTTATGATCTTTCTGTTTCAATGAAGACGAGAACATCTTTGCATTCAATGCATCAGGATCAATGACTCCAGCTGGGAAATTTGAAGAATGAGACCACCTATTGAATTTCATAGTAGTGGGGAACATTTTAGTGTTCATATATAAACTCTTCCTGGTTCTTTCTCGAATGAGTATGGCATCTTTCATTTTTCGACATAATAATCAATCAATCAATCAATCTGTGCTTTATTGTCCAAGAACATTTTTCTTATTGACAAAGCTTGAAAAATACATGTAGTGGAACGATCCATTTCGTCAAAAAAAAAAAAATAATAATACTTTTTATCACAGTACAGTACAAAATAAAATAGGTATAACTATACATAATGTATAGGAAGTTATCAATTAAAATTCGTATATGACACACAAAAACAATGCATAAACAAAAACAATTACAGATACATACATATATAATATAGCTAACAATAGATATAACTGAATGAATATATAAGTACTCTTAATATAATATCACATACGGTTATTCCTGATCTGAAATTTGTCATCATAAAATTCCTGCAGGTCATAATATGCCTTTGGAATGAGGAAGTCTTTAATACCCTTCCTGAATATTTTGGGGTTTTTTGTATTTTTCAAATATTCTGGCAAATGGTTATACATTTTTTTGCTTTCATATATAACTGAATTTTTTGTGAGAGATGTTTTTGGTATTGGCAGAGAAATTTTGTTTTCATTTCGGGTGCATATATGATGAGTCCCAATATTTGCATTAGGAAACTGTTTGGTATGAATCAGACATGTCGTTTCAAGGATGAAAATGCATGTTAGAGTCAGAATTTTTTGTTGGATGAATAGTGGTCTACAATGGTCTCTTGCTCTAACTCTGCATAGGTATCTTACTGCCCTTTTTTGTAACGTGAATACCGACTTCAATAAATTAAGACTACAAAATCCCCAGAAAGCTATGCCATATCTGATATGTGATTCTATCAGTGAAAAATAGGCTATTCTTGCTATATCTTTGCCAAGCTCATTTGATACAATTCTAATAGCATAACATCCGGATGCGAGTTTCTTTCTCAATGACGTGACGTGGATATCGAATCTCAGTTTATTATCGATGTATAAGCCAAGGAATTTAGTACTAGCCTTATTTTCAACTTGAATATTACTGATTATGAGATTTTCATACTGGAACTTGAATGTTATAATATTGGTTTTATTTGCATTGAAAAACAGAGAATTAGTATTGCACCATGATGTAACTTCCTTTAATTCCTGGGATATAACGTTTCTGAGGCCCTCTACATTTTTCCCATGCCATAGGAGGGTAGTGTCATCAGCAAATATTGTAAATTTTCCTGTTATATTCAAATATGCCAAATCGTTCAGATATAACAAAAACAAGATTGGGCCCAGCACTGATCCCTGAGGAACCCCTGACCTGATTTCCGAATAGCTCGAGGTTTCACTTGATATCCTTACACGTTGTTTTCTACCAGTAAGATATGATTCGAACCATTTGAAAGCAACCCCTCTGAATCCATAATGGTATAGTTTCTTCAGCAGTATTCTGTGGTCGACGCAATCAAAGGCTTTTGAAAAGTCACAGAATACTTTGTCAGTGAGGCAAACATCCATGAAGGTTGTATCAGCTCTTGCAGATGCCAACAGTGACAAAGGATCCAATGAACTGTAAAAAAATGTGAATTGTTATTTCAACGATTTGAATCGATGGTGACATCAGAGAAACAACAAAATTATCATAACTTACCGAAGTATAGTAGACCATAATTCTATTGGAAGAACTGGTAAAGCGAAACAGGCAGCACGAAAGTTTAGTAACTGAAACATCTTGATTGGAGTACAAGCAGAAACTGACGCGAACATAGACGCATCCGTGTTTTAATGGTGAAATTGTTCACTGAAGCATAACCGATCAAATCACTTGACCAGAAATATGGCGCGAAATATGTGGAGCATAACATAAAATATAAAATTCTCCAAGTATTCGACACTATCGAATTCTCAAATATATTTATCTGTGTGATTTAGGTTATTCAGGTATTGATTTGAAGTAATGAACACCAATATGAAATGATGCTATCCTTCTGCGTAGCGTAGTGTTAGGTACAAGTTTTCAGATGATCGATTTCATGTAATACAAAACGGTTTCAAAGAATCTTTATCAAATCTCTTATGATTTATTGGGCAGAAGAAACCTTCGAATTTTCACGAATTCATCCAAACTCTTCGATCATCAAATATTTCAGAATTTTCAATGATTATTCAGCAAATTCATCCATTTTTTTCTCTGGAAATCAGAATTTAATTCTGAACATCGATGAATGAGTATATTTCCCAACAGAATTGTATAGCATAATTTCGATAAGACAAGAAATATCTGAATTATAATATAAATCATCGAAAAATCTCAGTATACGACACTCTTGAATATCTAAAAATATTGAAACGTGTTGATTAAGTTATCAAAGATTGAATTCGAAAGAATAAAAAACAATATGGAATGACACTCTACTATTGGTGGATTCGTTCACTGAAGCAAGACCGACTAATTCATCAGACGATGGATATGACGCGAAATATCAAGAGCTGAGCGTTCTCAAAACTACTCCTAGTAGTAAATCCTCATGGTTCCTCAAAAATATTCTGATGTTCAGTTTCTTTTCGGATGATTGATTTTTCAGAATAAAAAACGTAGTGGAGCAAATCGAAAAATATCTAGAGATTCATCGAGCAGAAAATTCCTTCACATTCTAACATATCTCAGTATCCGACACTCTTGAATATCTAGAAATATTGAAACGTGTTGATCAAGTTATGGAAGAATGGATTCGAAAGATATGGAATGACACTACTATTGGTGTATTCGTTCACTGAAGCAAGACCGACTAATTTATCAGAAAATGGATAGGGCTCGAAATATCAAGAGCTGAACGTTCTCAAAACTACTCCAAGTAGTAAATCCTTATGGTTCCTCCAAGATATTGTGATGTTTAGTTTCTTTTCGGGTGATTGATTTTTCAGAATAAAAAACGTGGTGGAGCAAATCGAAAAATATCTAGAATTGTAGCCTTGAAGTAAATAAGGGGCTAAGTGCCAAAAATTCGAAAACTGGTTTTATTGCTTTAAAGTGGGCTATGTACCATCGCCTTTAACGCGAATAACGGTCTATGCAAAAATGCACCGGCAAATAATTTAATTTTCCACCGTCAGGCGACGCATGTGTCAACTTTCGAGTTCATATTAGTAAATAACGGGGTAAGTGCCAGCTTCTCCATATTCGTTAATTCGTGCTAGCGTGGACTTGGTGAAGCTGATGGTTAGTGCTACTCCAAAAAATCCATTCATGGTCACGGTTATGCAGACAGAAGATTTTTTCGACTTCAAACAGGCGGCGGAAATGAGTCTGATTACCAAAGATTCACAAATTTCTAAATCGAAACTTGTAAATCTACGAGGGTTTTCAAAAAAAATATTTCAGAAGGAACTATCCGTGATATTACTCTGCCACCATTATCATGTAAAAGTAAAATACGCAATGAGAAGAAAGAAAACTTGAAAAAATGTATTCCTCATGTCAAAGAGGAAAATCGAGGATTTTTCGAAGAAATTCTTCGTTGATAAATCAACCTGATTTTTTTTCTATTTTTGTATGTTCACACAAATAAAAAATTGACAAAAACGATGTTAATTCCTTGTTTCGAACCTCTTCATTTTCTGGCACTTAGCTCATGGTAAAATACACATTGGTGTGGTACTTAGCCCACTATAAGAAGAAATAATGATGGCACTGGAACCTTCTAATAAAATCAAAGGTGTTTGAATTTTTTCTCTTGAACCAGAACTCCCACATGATAATTCAATTCAAATTCTTGTTTATACCATACAAAGGTTCATATAAAAAAATGGAAATATATCCAAATGAAATCGTTCATGTTTTATGAAGTTTTTACCGAATAACTCGAAATAATTTTTTTGGCACATAGCCCCTTATTTACTTCAAGGCTACAATTGTAGAAGATCGTTTTTTGTTTTTCTTCGACATCTTTTGATGCTGTTTATGATCTGATATTTCTGAATTTTCAATGATTATTCAGCAAATTCATCCATTTTTTTTCTGGAAATCAGAATTTAATTCCGAACATCGATGAATGAGTATATTTCCCAACAGATTTGTATAGAATAATTTCAATAAGGCAAGAAATATCTGAATTATAATATAAATCATCGAAAACTCTCTGTCTCCGACACTCTTGAATATCTAAAAATATTGAAACGTGTTGATCAAGTTATTGAAGAATGGATTCGAAAGAATAAAGAACAATTGAAATGACACTCTCGATGAAAATTTTTACAACCGAATTGTAGAAGGTCGTTTTTTGTTTTTCTTCGACATCTTCTGATGCTGTTTATGATCTTTCTGTTTCAATGAAGACGAGAACATCTTTGCATTCAATGCATCAGGATCAATGACTCCAGCTGGGAAATCTGAAGAATGAGACCACCTATTGAATTTCATAGTAGTGGGGAACATTTTAGTGTTCATATATAAACTCTTCCTGGTTTTTTCTTGAATGAGTATGGCATCTTTCATTTTTCGACATAATACTTCGTCAGTGAGGCAGTACAAGCAGAAACTGACGCGAACATAGACGCATCCGTGTTTTAATGGTGAAATTGTTCACTGAAGCATAACCGATCAAATCACTTGACCAGAAATATGGCGCGAAATATGTGGAGCATAACATAAAATATAAAATTCTCCAAGTATTCGACCCTATCGAATTCTCAAATATATTTATCTGTGTGATTTAGGTTATTCAGGTATTGATTTGAAGTAATGAACACCAATATGAAATGATGCTATCCTTCTGCGTAGCGTAGTGTTAGGTACAAGTTTTCAGATGATCGATTTCATGTAATACAAAACGGTTTCAAAGAATCTTTATCAAATCTCTTATGATTTATTGGGCAGAAGAAACCTTCGAATTTTCACGAATTCATCCAAACTCTTCGATCATCAAATATTTCAGAATTTTCAATGATTATTCAGCAAATTCATCCATTTTTTTTTTCTGGAAATCAGAATTTAATTCTGAACATCGATGAATGAGTATATTTCCCAACAGAATTGTATAGCATAATTTCGATAAGACAAGAAATATCTGAATTATAATATAAATCATCGAAAACTCTCAGTATACGACACTCTTGAATATCTAAAAATATTGAAACGTGTTGATTAAGTTATCGAAGATTGGATTCGAAAGAATAAAAAACAATATGGAATGACACTCTACTATTGGTGGATTCGTTCACTGAAGCAAGACCGACTAATTCATCAGACGATGGATATGACGCGAAATATCAAGAGCTGAGCGTTCTCAAAACTACTCCTAGTAGTAAATCCTCATGGTTCCTCAAAAATATTGTGATTTTCAGTTTCTTTTCGGATGATCGATTTTTCAGAATAAAAAACGTAGTGGAGCAAATCGAAAAATATCTAGATTCATCGAGCAGAAAATTCCTTCACATTCTAACATATCTCAGTATCCGACACTCTTGAATATCTAGAAATATTGAAACGTGTTGATCAAGTTATGGAAGAATGGATTCGAAAGATATGGAATGACACTACTATTGGTGTATTCGTTCACTGAAGCAAGACCGACTAATTTATCAGACAATGGATAGGGCTCGAAATATCAAGAGCTGAACGTTCTCAAAACTACTCCAAGTAGTAAATCCTTATGGTTCCTCCAAAATATTGTGATGTTTAGTTTCTTTTCGGATGATTGATTTTTCAGAATAAAAAACGTGGTGGAGCAACTCGAAAAATATCTAGAATTGTAGAAGATCGTTTTTTGTTTTTCTTCGACATCTTTTGATGCTGTTTATGATCTAATATTTCTGAATTTCCAATGATTATTCAGCAAATTCATCCATTTTTATTTCTGGAAATCAGAATTTAATTCCGAACATCGATGAATGAGTATATTTCCCAACAGATTTGTATAGAATAACATGCATAACATGAAATATAAAATTCTCCAAGTATTCGACCCTATTGAATTCTCAAATATATTTATCTGTGTGAATTAGGTTATTCAGGTATTGATTTGAAGTAATGAACACCAATATGAAATGATGATATCCTTCTGCGTAGCGTAGTGTTAGGTACAAGTTTTCAGATGATCGATTTCATGTAATACAAAACGGTTTCAAAGAATCTTTATCAAATCTCTCATGATTTATTGAGCAGAAGAAACCTTCGAATTTTCACGAATTCATCCAAACTCCAGAGTATTCTTCGATCATCAAATATTTCAGAATTTTCAATGATTATTCAGCAAATTCATCCATTTTTTTCTCTGGAAATCAGAATTTAATTCTGAACATCGATGAATGAGTATATTTCCCAACAGAATTGTAAAGAAAAATTTCGATAAGACAAGAAATATCTGAATTATAATAAAATTCATAGAAAACTCTCAGTATACGACACTCTTGAATATCTAAAAATATTCAAACGTGTTGATCAAGTTATCGAAGATTGGATTCGAAAGAATAAAAAACAATATGGAATGAAACTCTACTATTGGTGGATTCGTTCACTGAAGCAAGACCGACTAATTCATCAGACGATGGATATGACGCGAAATATCAAGAGCTGAGCGTTCTCAAAACTACTCCTAGTAGTAAATCCTCATGGTTCCTCAAAAATATTGTGATGTTCAGTTTCTTTTCGGATGATTGATTTTTCAGAATAAAAAACGTAGAGGAGCAAATCGAAAAATATCTAGAGATTCATCGAGCAGAAAATTCCTTCACATTCTAACATATGTCAGTATCCGACACTCTTGAATATCTATAAATATTGAAACGTGTTGATCAAGTTATGGAAGAATGGATTCGAAAGATATGGAATGACACTACTATTGGTGTATTCGTACACTGAAGCAAGACCGACTAATTTATCAGACAATGGATAGGGCTCGAAATATCAAGAGCTGAACGTTCTCAAAACTACTCCAAGTAGTAAATCCTTATGGTTCCTCCAAAATATTGTGATGATTAGTTCCTTTCCGGATGATTGATTTTTCAGAATAAAAAACGTGGTGGAGCAAATCGAAAAATATCTAGAATTGTAGAAGATCGTTTTTTGTTTTTCTTCGACATCTTTTGATGCTGTTTATGATCTAATATTTCTGAATTTTCAATGATTATTCAGCAAATTCATCCATTTTTTTTTCTGGAAATCAGAATTTAATTCCAAACATCGATGAATGAGTATATTTCCCAACAGATTTGTATAGAATAATTTCAATAAGGCAAGAAATATCTGAATTATAATATAAATCATCGAAAACTCTCAGTCTCCAACACTCTTGAATATCTAAAAATATTGAAACGTGTTGATCAAGTTATTGAAGAATGGATTCGAATGAATAAAGAACAATTGGAATGACACGGTTTCAAAGAATCTTTATCAAATCTCTCATGATTTATTGAGCAGAAGAAACCTTCGAATTTTCACGAATTCATCCAAACTCCAGAGTATTTTTCGATCATCAAATATTTCAGAATTTTCAATGATTATTCAGCAAATTCATCCATTTTTTTCTCTGGAAATCAGAATTTAATTCTGAACATCGATTAATGAGTATATTTCCCAACAGAATTGTATAGAATAATTTCGATAAGACAAGAAATATCTGAATTATAATAAAATTCATCGAAAACTCTCATTATACGACACTCTTGAATATCTAAAAATATTGATACGTGTTGATCAAGTTATCGAAGATTGGATTCGAAAGAATAAAAAACAATATGGAATGAAACTCTACTATTGGTGGATTCGTTCACTGAAGCAAGACCGACTAATTCATCAGACGATGGATATGACGCGAAATATCAAGAGCTGAGCGTTCTCAAAACTACTCCTAGTAGTAAATCCTCATGGTTCCTCAAAAATATTGTGATGTTCAGTTTCTTTTCGGATGATTGATTTTTCAGAATAAAAAACGTAGTGGAGCAAATCGAAAAATATCTAGAGATTCATCGAGCAGAAAATTCCTTCACATTCTAACATATGTCAGTATCCGACACTCTTGAATATCTAGAAATATTGAAACGTGTTGATCAAGTTATGGAAGAATGGATTGACACTACTATTGGTGTATTCGTTCACTGAAGCAAGACCGACTAATTTATCAGACAATGGATAGGGCTCGAAATATCAAGAGCTGAACGTTCTCAAAACTACTCCAAGTAGTAAATCCTTATGGTTCCTCCAAAATATTGTGATGTTTAGTTTCTTTTCGGATGATTGAGTATATTTCCCAACAGATTTGTATAGAATAATTTCAATAAGGCAAGAAATATCTGAATTATAATATAAATCATCGAAAACTCTCAGTCTCCGACACTCTTGAATATCTAAAAATATTGAAACGTGTTGATCAAGTTATTGAAGAATGGATTCGAAAGTATAAAGAACAATTGAAATGACACTCTTGATGAAAATTTTTACAACCGAATTGTAGAAGGTCGTTTTTTGTTTTTCTTCGACATCTTTTGATGCTGTTTATGATCTTGCTGTTTCAATGAAGACGAGAACATCTTTGCATTCAATGCATCAGGATCAATGACTCCAGCTGGGAAATTTGAAGAATGAGACCTTCTATTGAATTTCATAGTAGTGGGGAACATTTTAGTGTTCATATATGAACTCTTCCTGGTTTTTTCTTGAATTAGTATGGCATCTTTCATTTTTCGACATAATACTTTGTTAGTGAGGCAAACATCCATGAAGGTTGTATCAGCTCTTGCAGATGCCAACAGTGACAAAGGATCCAATAAACTGTAAAAAAATGTGAATTGTTATTTCAACGATTTCAATCGATGGTGACATCAGAGAAACAACAAAATTATCATAACTTACCGAAGTATAGTAGACCATAATTCTATTGGAAGAACTGGTAAAGCAAAACAGGCAGCACGAAAAGTTTAGTAACTGAAACATCTTGATTGAAGTACAAGCAGAAACGGACACGAACATAGACGCATCCGTGTTTTAATGGTGAAATTGTTCACTGATGCATAACCGATCAAATCACTCGACCAGAAATATGGCGCGAAATATGTGGAGCATAACATGAAATATAAAATTCTCCAAGTATTCGACCCTATTGAATTCTCAAATATATTAATCTGTGTGAATTAGGTTATTCAGGTATTGATTTGAAGTAATGAACACCAATATGAAATTGATGCTATCCTTCTGCGTAGCGTAGTGTTAGGTACAAGTTTTCAGATGATCGATTTCATGTAATACAAAACGGTTCCTAAGAATCTTTATCAAATCTCTTATGATTTATTGAGCAGAAGAAACCTTCGAATTTTCACGAAATATTGAAACGTGTTGATCAAGTTATGGAAGAATGGATTCGAAAGATATGGAATGACACTACTATTGGTGTATTCGTTCACTGAAGCAAGACCGACTAATTTATCAGACAATGGATAGTGCTCGTAATATCAAGAGCTGAACGTTCTCAAAACTACTCCAAGTAGTAAATCCTTATGGTTCCTCCAAAATATTGTGATGTTTAGTTCCTTTTCGGATGATTGATTTTTCAGAATAAAAAACGTGGTGGAGCAAATCGAAAAATATCTAGAGATTCATCGAGCAGAAAATTCCTTCACATTCTAATATATGTCAGTATCCGACACTCTTGAATATCTAGAAATATTGAAACGTGTTGATCAAGTTATGGAAGAATGGATTCGAAAGATATGGAATGACACAACTATTGGTGTATTCGTTCACTGAAGCAAGACCGACTAATTTATCAGACAATGGATAGGGCTCGAAATATCAAGAGCTGAACGTTCTCAAAACTACTCCAAGTAGTGAATCCTTATGGTTCCTCCAAAATATTGTGATGTTTGTTTCTTTTCGGATGATTGATTTTTCAGAATAAAAAACGTGGTGGAGCAAATCGAAAAATATCTAGAATTGTAGAAGATCGTTTTTTGTTTTTCTTCGACATCTTTTGATGCTGTTTATGATCTAATATTTCTGAATTTTCAATGATTATTCAGCAAATTCATCCATTTTTTTCTCTGGAAATCAGAATTTAATTCCAAACATCGATGAATGAGTATATTTCCCAACAGATTTGTATAGAATAATTTCAATAAGGCAAGAAATATCTGAATTATAATATAAATCATCGAAAACTCTCAGTCTCCGACACTCTCGAATATCTAAAAATATTCGAAACGTGTTGATCAAGTTATTGAAGAATGGATTCGAAAGAATAAAGAACAATTGAAATGACACTCTTGATGAAAATTTTTACAACCGAATTGTAGAAGGTCGTTTTTTGTTTTTCTTCGTCATCTTTTGATGCTGTTTATGATCTTTCTGTTTCAATGAAGACGAGAACATCTTTGCATTCAATGCATCAGGATCAATGACTCCAGCTGGGAAATTTGAAGAATGAGACCACCTATTGAATTTCATAGTAGTGGGGAACATTTTAGTGTTCATATATAAACTCTTCCTGGTTTTTTCTTGAATTAGTATGGCATCTTCCATTTTTCGACATAATACTTTGTTAGTGAGGCAAACATCCATGAAGGTTGTATCAGCTCTTGCAGATGCCAACAGTGACAAAGGATCCAATAAACTGTAAAAGAAATGTGAATTGTTATTTCAACGATTTCAATCGATGGTGACATCAGAGAAACAACAAAATTATCATAACTTACCGAAGTATAGTAGACCATAATTCTATTGGAAGAACTGGTAAAGCGAAACAGGCAGCACGAAAGTTTAGTAACTGAAACATCTTGATTGGAGTACAAGCAGAAACTGACACGAACATAGACGCATCCGTGTTTTAATGGTGAAATTGTTCACTGAAGCATAACCGATCAAATCACTTGACCAGAAATATGGCGCGAAATATGTGGAGCATAACATGAAATATAAAATTCTCCAAGTATTCGACCCTATTGAATTCTCAAATATATTTATCTGTGTGAATTAGGTTATTCAGGTATTGATTTGAAGTAATGAACACCAATATGGAATGATGCTATCCTTCTGCGTAGCGTAGTGTTAGGTACAAGTTTTCAGATGATCGATTTCATGTAATACAAAACGGTTTCAAAGAATCTTTATCAAATCTCTTATGATTCATTGAGCAGAAGAAACCTTCGAATTTTCACGAATTCATCCAAACTCTTCGATCATCAAATATTTCAGAATTTTCAATGATTATTCAGCAAATTCATTAATTTTTTTCTCTGGAAATCAGAATTTAATCCTGAACATCGATGAATGAGTATATTTCCCAACAGAATTGTATAGCATAATTTCGATGAGACAAGAAATATCTGAATTAAAATATAAATCATCGAAAACTCTCAGTATACGACACTCTTGAATATCTAAAAATATTGAAACGTGTTGATTAAGTTATCGAAGATTGGATTCGAAAGAATAAAAAACAATATGGAATGACACTCTACTATTGGTGGATTCGTTCACTGAAGCAAGACCGACTAATTCATCAGACGATGGATATGAAGCGAAATATCAAGAGCTGAGCGTTCTCAAAACTACTCCTAGTAGTAAATCCTCATGGTTCCTCAAAAATATTGTGATGTTCAGTTTCTTTTCGGATGATTGATTTTTCAGAATAAAAAACGTAGTGGAGCAAATCGAAAAATATCTAGAGATTCATCGAGCAGACAATTCCTTCACATTCTAACATATCTCAGTATCCGACAGTCTTGAATATCTAGAAATATTGAAACGTGTTGATCAAGTTATGGAAGAATGGATTCGAAAGATATGGAATGACACTACTATTGGTGTATTCGTTCACTGAAGCAAGACCGACTAATTTATCAGACAATGGATAGGGCTCGAAATATCAAGAGCTGAACGTTCTCAAAACTACTCCAAGTAGTAAATCATTATGGTTCCTCCAAAATATTGTGATGTTTAGTTTCTTTTCGAATGATTGATTTTTCAGAATAAAAAACGTGGTGGAGCAAATCGAAAAATATCTAGAATTGTAGAAGATCGTTTTTTGTTTTTCTTCGACATCTTTCGATGCTGTTTATGATCTAATATTTCTGAATTTTCAATGATTATTCAGCAAATTCATCCATTTTTTTGTCTGGAAATCAGAATTTAATTCCGAACATCGATGAATGAGTATATTTCCCAACAGATTTGTATAGAATAACATGAATAACATGAAATATAAAATTCTCCAAGTATTCGACCCTATTGAATTCTCAAATATATTTATCTGTGTGAATTAGGTTATTCAGGTATTGATTTGAAGTAATGAACACCAATATGAAATGATGCTATCCTTCTGCGTAGCGTAGTGTTAGGTACATGTTTTCGGATGATCGATTTCATGTAATACAAAACGGTTTCAAAGAATCTTCATCAAATCTCTTATGATTTATTGAGCAGAAGAAACCTTCGAATTTTCACGAATTCATCCAAACTCTTCGATCATCAAATATTTCAGAATTTTCGATGATTATTCAGCAAATTCATCCATTTTTTTCTCTGGAAATCAGAATTCAATTCTGAACATCGATGAATGAGTATATTTCCCAACAGAATTGTATAGCATAATTTCGATAAGACAAGAAATATCTGAATTATAATATTGTAATGATATTCCCCTTGGAGGGGCTCTAGAAACATCAGCAGGAAGGCAGGAGTACAACGATCATCCTGTATCACGCATCCCCGGTTGCTCTCCAACCTCTCAATGATTCCTACATACACCAGCATATTTCCGAACACTCAATATATGCCGCAGTGACAAATAACGTCACAGAAGATTCTGGAATGTTCTTTAAACAATCGATGGAACAATTAGAGAAAGAGGTTTTGTTCTAAGAAGCTTCTAGAACAAAAAGAAGGAGACGGAAAATCATTCGAGAACGTTCTCGACCAAAGCCTGCCATGTGTTCTCATATATATAAGACCGCCGAACAACTGCTGTCAGTGAGTCAAACAGCGAGTGTCAGAGTGACAGTTATATACCGCGTGTAATAAATCGTTTTACATAAATAGTAGTTATAAGTTCGATATAAATTAGTGTTTCTTTAGTTTAAATAAATCAATTCGAAAATAAATAGTGTCGTGTTCGCTTCTGCACCCGAATAACGTAACAATTGGTGTCAGAAGTGTGGGATATTCCAGTGTGAAGTGAACAGACCGTCGTTATGAAGAAATTACACGAGTTGAGAGTGGTGGACTTGAAACGCGAGTTGGAGGAGAGAGATCTCGACACAACAGGGATCAAGGCTACACTTCAGCATCGTCTCATATGGTGAGCGTAGGTCAGGATCCAGAGACGTTCACCTTCGAGGAACCAGCTTCAGCGGAATCGATGTTGGCTGGGATCTCGGAACAGATAGCGGCTCAGCGACAGGACATTGCGGCATAGATGGTGGCTCAGCAGGAACAGATTACGGAACAGATAGCGGCTCAGCGACAGGAGATTGCGGCTCAGCGACAGGAGATTGCGGCTCAGCGACAGGACATTGCGGCTCAGCGACAGGACATTGCGGACCAGATGATAGCTCAGCAAGAGAAGATCGCGGATCAAATGCGTGCTCAGCAGGAGAAAATCTCAGCTCAGCAAGATCAGATAGCCTTCCAAATCTCAGCCCAACGAGACGAGGTATTAGCTCAGATAACCACTCAGCGAGAAGAGGTACTGGCACGTATTTCTGCTCAGCAAGATCAGATCGCCTCCCAGATATCAACACATCGGGAAGAAGTTATGACTCAGATCGATCAGGTTTCAACCCAATTCACCACCCAGATAGAAGAAATTAAGAAGGAGCTGCAGCTCGAAAGAGAAAGAATAGCTGTGCTGGAGAAGTCTGGAAATGATCAAGGACTGATGATTGAAACCACAGTTGGGCCATATGCAGTGAGTACTACCAATCGAGTAAAACCACCTACATTCGATGGAAAAACATCGTGGCCGAACTATCTGAAGCAGTTCGAAGCAGCTTCCAAAGCCAATGGGTGGACACCCAAGAACAAGGTTGTGGCTCTGACAGTAGCTCTACGGGGTGATGCTTTGAACATCTTGCAAGCCATTCCGGAAGGTGAAGTCGATAGCTACGATCATCTCGTCAAACGTCTCGACATGCGATATGGCCATGAACATCTGCAGCAAGTGTTTCAATCACAAATGAAGAGCCGTCGACAGAGAGCCAACGAGAGACTTCAAGAATTCGAGGTGGATGTAGCCCGATTGGTCCACTGTGCCTACCCGTCAGCCCCAGAGTCCCTTATGGAATGTCTAGCTGTTCAAACGTTCGTGGATGGATTGCGGGATATCGAAATGCAAAAAGCAGTTCGCCTGACTCGACCAAAAGACCTCACCAGTGCTCTGACAGCTGCGCTTGAGATCGAGGCCGCAGCAGAAGCTTCCCGAGGATCAGCGAGAGTCCGAGAAATGAACGACAGCGGAAACATAGCGGAAAATACCAGGCAAGATCCTAATGAAGCCTTGATAAACGCCATCAAGGGCCTCTTAAATGAGAAAAAGAGACCAGTTCGAACGACTGCAGGGAAACTGAAGCGGGCCGATCACAAGAAACCAGCTTCGACCCGTCATTCTCAAGATCCTCTCATTTTTGTGGCATCCCTACGGCGTGATAACAGCAGCGTCTACGTAGATGGACAGATCGACGGAAAGAAATGCGCATTGTTGGTGGATACTGGTGCATCAAAGACGATCCTGCGACGTGGACTTCTGCCGTCTTCCAGAAAACAACTTGTGAAATCAAGATGGCGTCTGAGAACTGCTACGGGTGAAGCTGCCACCGTTTATGGGGAAATCGATGTGGATATATCGATCGGGACCGTCAAATTTCCACATCGAGCTATCATGGCAGATATTGAAGAAGATGTTATTCTGGGAATGGACATCATGGGTGCGCAAGGAATTCAACTGGACTTTAGAAGCCGAACACTCAAGGTGGGTGCCGAAGAGATCTTCTTACATCCACGGGTGGAGGTAGCGGCAGGGGTAACGTTAGAAGAGGACGTCCTGTTACCGAAAAGAAGTGAGACCATTGTCACAGCACGGATTGAAGGTACATTGGAGCGAGGCAGTCCCATCATCATGGAACCCTGGAACCATGACGAGGAAGTCGGACGTGGAATTTTAGTCGGCAAAGCTTTACTGTCGGCAGACGACCATGTACCTGTTCGATTTATCAACATAAACAACTACCCTGTGACGATTGGCAAAGGAACCAAGATTGGAACCTGTGTCCCGGCAGCCTCCATAATCCACCAGGTGACAGCAACCACTGATGGGGCCGGCAAGTATGAAGAACTCGTCTCTGCTGCAAGCGACTCACTCAACAACCGACAGAAGAAAAAGTTAACCGAGTTACTACAGAGGTATAGATCCATTTTCATTCCTGCTGATGGAAAAACAGGTAGAACCAACATCGTCAGTCACAAAATCGATACGGGAGATACCAGACCGATTCGTCAACCAGCCCGAAGATTACCACAGGCCAAGAGAGAAATTGCAAAAGATCATCCAGGAAATGGAACAAGACGGGGTAATCGAGCCATCCAATAGTCCTTGGGCTTCACCAGTGGTACTAGTAAAGAAGAAAGATGGAAACACTCGTTTCTGTGTGGACTATCGCCGATTGAACAACGTGACGAAGAAGGACAGCTATCCTTTGCCTCGGATTGACGACACACTCGACACGTTGGCAGAATCGAATCTTTTCTCCACTCTAGACCTGAAAAGTGGATATTGGCAGGTGGAAATGGATCCGGCAGATAAGGAAAAGACAGCTTTCACCATTGGCACTGGGTTATGGCAATTCAAGGTTATGCCTTTCGGACTCTGCAATGCTCCGGCCACCTTCGAACGAATCATGGAGAATGTGTTAAGGGGACTCTCCTGGAAGACATGCCTAGTTTATTTGGATGACATCATTGTGATCGGTAAAACTTTTGAAGAACATCTGATTAACCTAGAGGAAGTTTTCAAGAGACTTCAGGCTGCAAACCTCACACTCAATCTGGAGAAATGTCATCTGCTGCAGAAACGGGTTAACTACTTGAGACACGTCGTAGGAAGACAGGGTGTGGAAGTCGACCCTGAGAAAGTACGAGCAGTGAAGCAATGGCCAGTACCAACAGATAAGCATCAACTCAGGAGCTTTCTTGGACTGTGCACTTATTATCGACGTTAAGTTCGAATGTTTTCGGATATCGCAAAGCCTCTGACTCGTCCCACCGAGGAAGAACGCCCCTTCCACTGGGATCCAGAATGCCAGGCCGCCTTTGATGCTCTGAAGGAACGCTTGACCACGACACCGATTCTTGGGTATCCACTTCCACAAGGACAATTCATTCTTGACACAGATGCCAGTAAAATCGGCATTGGTGGAGTCCTTTCGCAGTATCAAGATGGACAAGAGCGAGTCATCGGTTACTTCAGCAAGGTGCTATCGAAGGCAGAACGGAAGTACTGCGTTACCAGGAGGGAACTATTGGCCATGGTGAAATCAGTGGAGCATTTCTATAAGTACCTCTATGGGCGAAAATTCCTTCTCAGGACGGACCACGCTGCATTGAAGTGGCTCCTGAATTTCAAGAACCCCGAAGGCCAAGTAGCTCGTTGGATCGAGAGGCTCCAGGAATATGACTTCGAGATAACACACCGAGTGGGGACGAGCCATAAGAATGCAGATGCATTGTCCAGAAGGCCATGTCCACCTGAGTGCTCACATTGTAGTCGTTTGGAGGATGAGGAAGCAGCCCTCTACAGAACCACCGTTGTCAATGAAGATTGGTTACCTGCAGCAATCAAGCAAGAGCAAGAAAAGGACCCAGAACTTCGCAAGCTCCGAGAATGGAAGAAAGCGAATCGTCGTCCTTCTTGGCAAGAAGTAGCACCATCTTCACAGACTTTGAAGGCGTACTGGAGTCAGTGGGACTCCTTGGTATTAGAAGATGACCTGCTCAAGAGGAATCTCGAGAGCGATGATGGGTCTGATAATCGGATGCAGTTGGTCATTCCTAGGAGCCGAGTGTCGGAAGTACTTGGATATGTGCATGATGGAACTTCAGGGGGACATCTAGGAGTGAGGAAGACACTGCAGCGGGTACGAGAGCGGTTCTACTGGGTGAACTGCAGTGACGACGTCAGGGAGTGGTGCCGTAAATGCACCGTGTGCTTTGCCAGCAATGGGCCTCATCGTAAACCAAGGGCACCCATGAGACAGTACAATGTTGGAAGCCCTTTCGAGAGGATTGCCATGGATATTGCGGGGCCGTTTCCAGTGACTGATAATGGAAATAAATACATCCTTGTGTGCATGGACTACTTCACCAAGTGGGTGGAAGCGTATGCGATCCCTAACCAGGAAGCCGTAACTGTCGCTGATGTCCTAATGAATCAACTCATCAGTCGTTTTGGGGTGCCATTGGAACTTCACTCTGATCAGGGCCGGAACTTCGAGAGTGAAGTGTTCAAGAAGATGAGCGAAAAATTAGGAATCAAGAAAACAAGAACAACTCCGTTGCATCCACAGTCAGATGGCATGGTGGAGCGAATGAATCGAACAATAGGGAGGTATCTCTGCAAAGTCGTAGATCAACACCAACACGACTGGGATCAACATATTCCTTTCTTCTTGATGGCCTACAGATCTGCAGTACAGGAATCTACAGGACAGACTCCGGCGAAGTTTCTATTTGGACGAGAGATGAGGCTTCCATGTGACTTGGTCTTCGGATGTAGAGGACATAGTGGGGGAAGATTACGTCACGGATTTGATGAAAAAGATGAACGATATTCACGAATTGGTTCGTTCTAATCTGAGAATCGCCAGCGATCGCATGAAAGACCGATACGACATCAGAGCTGGGGGTGCAGGATACGCAGAAGGAGACCTGGTGTGGTTGTACAATCCACAAAGGAAACGAGGTATTTGTCCAAAACTACAGAGATCTTGGGAAGGACCCTATACCGTCAAGAAGAAGATCAACGATGTCATATACCGCATCAGTAAAGAACCCAGTGGCAAACCAAGAGTCGTTCATTTCAACAGACTAGCACCATTCGAGGGAACACAAGATCAACAAGTTCAACAAATTTGTCCGGAAGAAAAGGAGCTTACATTCGACGAATTCATTGGGACATACAGTGGTTCATCAAAAGCAAGGTTTGGCGTCACCAAGGAAGAGCACCGCGACCTTTTTGCCATTCCTGTAGAATACGCACTAGCTCACTGCGTCGGCGAGGACCTTCAGATGTCTCAAGGAATGGCGAACAAGTTCATGAGGAAGTTCGGGAAGTTAGAAGAGCTTCATCAACAAGGTCCCTCCGTCGGTCGAGCACTAGAAATAGAAGATATCAGCACTGAAGGAAAAAGGTCTCTGTTTTATCTTATAACGAAAGGAAGATCTTCTGAGAAACCCACTTACAAGGACCTCTGGGAGACGCTAGTCGACTTGCGAAGCATCATTCTCGAGAAGGACATACAGAAGATAGCTGTTCCAAAGCTAGGGTGTGGACTGGATGGCTTGAATTGGAGAGTTGTAAGGAACATGCTGAAGGTTTTATTTCGATTCACCGGAGTTGAAATTCTGGTATGCTGCTGGAACTCCAAGGGAACTCCAAGAGAGAAGTCAGTGCCATGCTATTTCTACCATACTGCGCGTTGTAAAAATGAAACCAGTTGTCCCTATCTTCATAGTGATCAGAATGCATTCCAGGAGGAATGCGTTTTAAGGAGGGGGCAGTGTAATGATATTCTCCTTGGAGGGGCTCTAGAAACATCAGCAGGAAGGCAGGAGTACAAAGATCATCCTGTATCACGCATCCCCGATTGCTCTCCAACCTCTCAATGATTCCTACATACACCAGCATATTTCCGAACACTCAATATATGCCGCAATGACAAATAACGTCACAGAAGATTCTGGAATGTTCTGGAAACAATCGATGGAACAATCAGAGAGAGAGGTTTTGTTCTAAGAAGCTTCTAGAACAAAAAGAAGGAGACGGAAAATCATTCGAGAACGTTCTCGACCAAAGCCTGCCATGTGTTCTCATATATATAAGACCGCCGAACAACTGCTGTCAGTGAGTCGAGCAGCGAGTGTCACAGAGACAGCTATATACCGCGTGATATAAATCGTTTTACATAAATAGTAGTTATAAGTTCGTTATTAATTAGTGTTTCTATAGTTCAAATAAATCAGTTCGAAAATAAATAGTGTCGTGTTCGCTTCTGCACCCGAATAACGTAACAATATAAATCATCGAAAACTCTCAGTATACGACACTCTTGAATATCTAAAAATATTGAAACGTGTTGATTAAGTTATCGAAGATTGGATTCGAAAGAATAAAAAACAATATGGAATGACACTCTACTATTGGTGGATTCGTTCACTGAAGCAAGACCGACTAATTCATCAGACGATGGATATGACGCGAAATATCAAGAGCTGAGAAATTTGAAGAATGAGACCACCTATTGAATTTCATAGTAGTGGGGAACATTTTAGTGTTCATATATAAACTCTTCCTGGTTTTTTCTTGAATGAGTATGGCATCTTTCATTTTTCGACATAATACTTTGTCAGTGAGGCAAACATCCATGAAGGTTGTATCAGCTCTTGCAGATGCCAACAGTGACAAAGGATCCAATAAACTGTAAAAAAATGTGAATTGTTATTTCAACGATTCCAATCGATGGTGACATCAGAGAAACAACAAAATTATCATAACTTACCGAAGTATAGTAGACCATAATTCTATTGGAAGAACTGGTAAAGCGAAACAGGCAGCACGAAAGTTTAGTAACTGAAACATCTTGATTGGAGTACAAGCAGAAACTGACACGAACATAGACGCATCCGTGTTTTAATGGTGAAATTGTTCACTGAAGCATAACCGATCAAATCACTTGACCAGAAATATGGCGCGAAATATGTGGAGCATAACATGAAATATAAAATTCTCCAAGTATTCGACCCTATTGAATTCTCAAATATATTTATCTGTGTGAATTAGGTTATTCAGGTATTGATTTGAAGTAATAAACACCAATATGAAATGATGATATCCTTCTGCGTAGCGTAGTGTTAGGTACAAGTTTTCAGATGATCGATTTCATGTAATACAAAACGGTTTCAAAAAATCTTTATCAAATCTCTCATGATTTATTGAGCAGAAGAAACCTTCGAATTTTCACGAATTCATCCAAACTCCAGAGTATTCTTCGATCATCAAATATTTCAGAATTTTCAATGATTATTCAGCAAACTCATCCATTTTTTTCCCTGGAAATCAGAATTTAATTCTGAACATCGATGAATGAGTATATTTCCCAACAGAATTGTATAGAATAATTTCGATAAGACAAGAAATATCTGAATTATAATAAAATTCATCGAAAACTTTCAGTATACACTCTTGAATATCTAAAAATATTGAAACGTGTTGATCAAGTTATCGAAGATTGGATTCGAAAGAATAAAAAACGATATGGAATGAAACTCTACTATTGGTGGATTCGTTCACTGAAGCAAGACCGACTAATTCATCAGACGATGGATATGACGCGAAATATCAAGAGCTGAGCGTTCTCAAAACTACTCCTAGTAGTAAATCCTCATGGTTCCTCAAAAATATTGTGATGTTCAGTTTCTTTTCGGATGATTGATTTTTCAGAATAAAAAACGTAGTGGAGCAAATCGAAAAATATCTAGAGATTCATCGAGCAGAAAATTCTTTCACATTCTAACATATGTCAGTATCTGACACTCTTGAATATCTAGAAATATTGAAACGTGTTGATCAAGTTATGGAAGAATGGATTCGAAAGATATGGAATGACACTACTATTGGTGTATTCGTTCACTGAAGCAGGACCGACTAATTTATCAGACAATGGATAGGGCTCGAAATATCAAGAGCTGAACGTTCTCAAAACTACTCCAACTAGTAAATCCTTATGGTTCCTCCAAAATATTGTGATGTTTAGTTTCTTTTCGGATGATTGATTTTTCAGAATAAAAAACGTGGTGGAGCAATGCATCAGGATCAATGACTCCAGCTGGGAAATTTGAAGAATGAGACCTTCTATTGAATTTCATAGTAGTGGGGAACATTTTAGGATTCATATATAAACTCTTCCTGGTTTTTTCTTGAATGAGTATGGCATCTTTCATTTTTCGACATCATACTTTGTCAGTGAGGCAAACATCCATGAAGGTTGTATCAGCTCTTGCAGATGCCAACAGTGACAAAGGATCCAATAAACTGTGAAAAAATGTGAATTGTTATTTCAACGATTCCAATCGATGGTGACATCAGAGAAACAACAAAATTATCATAACTTACCGAAGTATAGTAGACCATAATTCTATTGGAAGAACTGGTAAAGCGAAACAGGCAGCACGAAAGTTTAGTAACTGAAACATCTTGATTGGAGTACAAGCAGAAACTGACACGAACATAGACGCATCCGTGTTTTAATGGTGAAATTGTTCACTGAAGCATAACCGATCAAATCACTTGACCAGAAATATGGCGCGAAATATGTGGAGCATAACATGAAATATAAAATTCTCCAAGTATTCGACCCTATTGAATTCTCAAATATATTTATCTGTGTGAATTAGGTTATTCAGGTATTGATTTGAAGTAATGAACACCAATATGAAATTGATGCTATCCTCCTGCGTAGCGTAGTGTTAGGTACAAGTTTTCAGATGATCGATTTCATGTAATACAAAACGGTTTCAAAGAATCTTTATCAAATCTCTTATGATTTATTGAGCAGAAGAAACCTTCGAATTTTCACGAATTCATCCAAACTCCAGAGTATTCTTCGATCATCAAATATTTCAGAATTTTCAATGATTATTCAGCAAATTCATCCATTTTTTTATCTGGAAATCAGAATTTAATTCTGAACATCGATGAATGAGTATATTTCCCAACAGAATTGTATAGAATAATTTCGATAAGACAAGAAATATCTGAATTATAATAAAATTCATCGAAAACTCTCAGTATACGACACTCTTGAATATCTAAAAATATTGAAACGTGTTGATCACGTTATCGAAGATTGGATTCGAAAGAATAAAAAACAATATGGAATGAAACTCTACTATTGGTGGATTCGTTCACTGAAGCAAGACCGACTAATTCATCAGACGATGGATATGACGCGAAATATCAAGAGCTGAGCGTTCTCAAAACTACTCCTAGTAGTAAATCCTCATGGTTCCTCAAAAATATTGTGATGTTCAGTTTCTTTTCGGATAATTGATTTTTCAGAATAAAAAACGTAGTGGAGCAAATCGAAAAATATCTAGAGATTAATATCTTGAATATCTAGAAATATTGAAACGTGTTGATCAAGTTATGGAAGAATGGATTCGAAAGATATGGAATGACACTACTATTGGTGTATTCGTTCACTGAAGCAAGACCGACTAATTCATCAGACAATGGATAGGGCTCGAAATATCAAGAGCTGAACGTTCTCAAAACTACTCCAAGTAGTAAATCCTTATGGTTCCTCCAAAATATTGTGATGTTTAGTTTCTTTTCGGATGATTGATTTTTCAGAATAAAAAACGTGGTGGAGCAAATCGAAAAATATCTAGAATTGTAGAAGATCGTTTTTTGTTTTTCTTCGACATCTTTTGATGCTGTTTATGATCTAATATTTCTGAATTTTCAATGATTATTCAGCAAATTCATCCATTTTTTTTTCTGGAAATCAGAATTTAATTCCGAACATCGATGAATGAGTATATTTCCCAACAGATTTGTATAGAATAACATGCATAACATGAAATATAAAATTCTCCAAGTATTCGACCCTATTGAATTCTCAAATATATTTATCTGTGTGAATTAGGTTATTCAGGTATTGATTTGAAGTTATGAACACCAATATGAAATGATGCTATCCTTCTGCGTAGCGTAGTGTTAGGTACAAGTTTTCAGATGATCGATTTCATGTAATACAAAACGGTTTCAAAGAATCTTTATCAAATCTCTTATGATTTATTGAGCAGAAGAAACCTTCGAATTTTCACGAATTCATCCAAACTCTTCGATCATCAAATATTTCAGAATTTTCAATGATTATTCAGCAAATTCATCCATTTTTTCCTCTGGAAATCAGAATTCAATTCTGAACATCGATGAATGAGTATATTTCCCAACAGAATTGTATAGCATAATTTCGATAAGACAAGAAATATCTGAATTATAATATAAATCATCAAAAACTCTCAGTATACGACACTCTTGAATATCTAAAAATATTGAAACGTGTTGATTAAGTTATCGAAGATTGGATTCGAAAGAATAAAAAACAATATGGAATGACACTCTACTATTGGTGGATTCGTTCACTGAAGCAAGACCGACTAATTCATCAGACGATGGATATGAGGCGAAATTTCAAGAGCTGAGCGTTCTCAAAACTACTCCTAGTAGTAAATCCTCATGGTTCCTCAAAAATATTGTGATGTTCAGTTTCTTTTCGAATGATTGATTTTTCAGAATAAAAAACGTAGTGGAGCAAATCGAAAAATATCTAGAGATTCATCGAGCAGAAAATTCCTTCACATTCTAACATATCTCAGTATCCGACAGTCTTGAATATCTAGAAATATCGAAACGTGTTGATTTAGTTATGGAAGAATGGATTCGAAAGATATATCACATATATATAACATATCTCAGTATCCGACAGTCTTGAATATCTAGAAATATCGAAACGTGTTGATCTAGTTATGGAAGAATGGATTCGAAAGATATGGAATGACACTACTATTGGTGTATTCGTTCACTGAAGCAAGACCGACTAATTTATCAGACAATGGATAGGGCTCGAAATATCAAGAGCTGAACGTTCTCAAAACTACTCCAAGTAGTAAATCCTTATGGTTCCTCCAAAATATTGTGATGTTTAGTTTCTTTTCGAATGATTGATTTTTCAGAATAAAAAAGGTGGTGGAGCAAATCGAAAAATATCTAGAATTGTAGAAGATCGTTTTTTGTTCTTCTTCGACATCTTTCGATGCTGTTTATGATTTAATATTTCTGAATTTTCAATGATTATTCAGCAAATTCATCCATTTTTTTTTTCTGGAAATCAGAATTTAATTCCGAACATCGATGAATGATGTATATTCCCCAACAGATTTGTATAGAATAATTTCGATAAGGCAAGAAATATCTGAATTATAATATGAATCATCGAAAACTCTCAGTCTCCGACACTCTTGAATATCTAAAAATATTGAAACGTGTAGAGATTTATCGAGCAGGAAATTTCTTCACATTGTCACATAGCTTCACACTTCGGAGTTCCTTGAATTATCAAATATTCCAGGACTTTTATAGACCATTCAACACATTCATCCAGTTTTTTATTCTGAAGATCACAATATGGCTTGGATAATATATAGATGAAAATTTTTACAACCGAATTGTAGAAGATCGTTTTTTGTTTTTCTTCGACATCTTTTGATGCTGTTTATGATCTTTCTGTTTCAATGAAGACGAGAACATCTTTGCATTCAATGCATCAGGATCAATGACTTCAGCTGGGAAATTTGAAGAATGAGACCACCTATTGAATTTCATAGTAGTGGGGAACATTTTAGGATTCATATATAAACTCTTCCTGGTTTTTTCTTGAATAAGTATGGCATCTTTCATTTTTCGACATAATACTTTGTCAGTGAGGCAAACATCCATGGAGGTAGTATCAGCTCTTGCAGATGCCAACAGTGACAAAGGATCCAATAAACTGTAAAAAAATGTGAATTGTTATTTCAACGATTTCAATCGATGGTGACATCAGAGAAACAACAAAATTATCATAACTTATATAATATTGTGATGTTTGGTTTCTTTTCGGATGATTGATTTTTCAGAATCAAAAACGTGGTGGAGCAAATCGTAAAATATCTAGAATTGTAGAATATCGTTTTTTGTTTTTCTTCGACATCTTTTGATGCTGTTTATAATCTAATATTTCTGAATTTTCAATGATTATTCAGCAAAAATATCCATTTTTTTTCTGGAAATCAGAATTTAATTTCTGAACATCGATGAATGAGTATATTTCCTAACAGATTTGTATAGAATAATTTCAATAAGGCAAGAAATATCTGAATTATAATATAAATCATCGAAAACTCTCAGTCTCCGACACTCTTGAATATCTAAAAATATTGAAACGTGTTGATCAAGTTATTGAAGAATGGATTCGAAAGATTAAAGAACAATTGAAATGACACTCTACTATTGGTGGATTTGCTCACTGAAGCATTCTAGAGATCACAATATGGCTTGGATAATATATAGATGAAAAGTTTTACAACCGAATTGTAGAAGGTCGTTTTTTGTTTTTCTTCGACATCTTTTGATGCTGTTTATGATCTTTCTGTTTCAACGAAGACGAGAACATCTTTGCATTCAATGCATCAGGATCAATGACTTCAGCTGGGAAATTTGAAGAATGAGACCACCTATTGAATTTCATAGTAGTGGGGAACATTTTAGGATTCATATATAAACTCTTCCTGGTTTTTTCTTGAATTAGTATGGCATCTTTCATTTTTCGACATAATACTTTGTCAGTGAGGCAAACATCCATGAAGGTTGTATCAGCTCTTGCAGATGCCAACAGTGACAAAGGATCCAATAAACTGTAAAAAAATGTGAATTGTTATTTCAACGATTTCAATCGATGGTGACATCAGAGAAACAACAAAATTATCATAACTTACCGAAGTATAGTAGACCATAATTCTATTGGAAGAACTGGTGAAGCGAAACAGGCAGCACGAAAGTTTAGTAACTGAAACATCTTGATTGGAGTACAAGCAGAAACTGACACGAACATAGACGCATCCGTGTTTTAATGGTGAAATTGTTCACTGAAGCATAACCGATCAAATCACTTGACCAGAAATATGGCGCGAAATATGTGGAGCATAACATGAAATATAAAATTCTCCAAGTATTCGACCCTATTGAATTCTCAAATATATTTATCTGTGTGAATTAAGTTATTCAGGTATTGATTTGAAGTAATGAACACCAATATGAAATGATGCTATCCTTCTGCGTAGCGTAGTGTTAGGTACAAGTTTTCAGCTGATCGATTTCATGTAATACAAAACGGTTTCAAAGAATCTTTATCAAATCTCTTATGATTCATTGAGCAGAAGAAACCTTCGAATTTTCACGAATTCATCCAAACTCTTCGATCATCAAATATTTCAGAATTTTCAATGATTATTCAGCAAATTCATCCATTTTTTTCTCTGGAAATCAGAATTTAATTCTGAACATCGATAAATGAGTATATTTCCCAACAGAATTGTATAGCATAATTTCGATAAGACAAGAAATATCTGAATTATAATATAAATCATCGAAAACTCTCAGTATACGACACTCTTGAATATCTAAAAATATTGAAACGTGTTGATTAAGTTATCGAAGATTGGATTCGAAAGAATAAAAAACAATATGGAATGACACTCTACTATTGGTGGATTCGTTCACTGAAGCAAGACCGACTAATTCATCAGACGATGGATATGAGGCGAAATATCAAGAGCTGAGCGTTCACAAAACTACTCCTAGTAGTAAATCCTCATGGTTCCTCAAAAATATTGTGATGTTCAGTTTCTTTCCGGATGATTGATTTTTCAGAATAAAAAACGTAGTGGAGCAAATCGAAAAATATCTAGAGATTCATCGAGCAGACAATTCCTTCACATTCTAACATATCTCAGTATCCGACAGTCTTGAATATCTAGAAATATTGAAACGTGTTGATCAAGTTATGGAAGAATGGATTCGAAAGATATGGAATGACACTACTATTGGTGTATTCGTTCACTGAAGCAAGACCGACTAATTTATCAGACAATGGATAGGGCTCGAAATATCAAGAGCTGAACGTTCTCAAAACTACTCCAAGTAGTAAATCCTTATGGTTCCTCCAAAATATTGTGATGTTTAGTTTCTTTTCGAATGATTGATTTTTCAGAATAAAAAACGTGGTGGAGCAAATCGAAAAATATCTAGAATTGTAGAAGATCGTTTTTTGTTTTTCTTCGACATCTTTCGATGCTGTTTATGATCTAATATTTCTGAATTTTCAATGATTATTCAGCAAATTCATCCATTTTTTTTTCTGGAAATCAGAATTTAATTCCGAACATCGATGAATGAGTATATTTCCCAACAGATTTGTATAGAATAACATGCATAACATGAAATATAAAATTCTCCAAGTATTCGACCCTATTGAATTCTCAAATATATGTATCTGTGTGAATTAGGTTATTCAGGTATTGATTTGAAGTAATGAACACCAATATGAAATGATGCTATCCTTCTGCGTAGCGTAGTGTTAGGTACAAGTTTTCAGATGATCGATTTCATGTAATACAAAACGGTTTCAAAGAATCTTTATCAAATCTCTTATGATTTATTGAGCAGAAAAAACGTTCGAATTTTCACGAATTCATCCAAACTCTTCGATCATCAAATATTTCAGAATTTTCAATGATTATTCAGCAAATTCATCAATTTTTTTCTCTGGAAATCAGAATCTAATTCTGAACATCGATGAATGAGTATATTTCCCAACAGAATTGCATAGCATAATTTCGATAAGACAAGAACTATCTGAATTATAATATAAATCATCGAAAACTCTCAGTTTACGACACTCTTGAATATCTGAAAATATTGAAACGTGTTGATTAAGTTATCGAAGATTGGATTCAAAAGAATAAAAAACAATATGGAATGACACTCTACTATTGGTGGATTCGTTCACTGAAGCAAGACCGACTAATTCATCAGACGATGGATATGACGCGAAATATCAAGAGCTGAGCGTTCTCAAAACTACTCCTAGTAGTAAATCCTCATGGTTCCTCAAAAATATTGTGATGTTCAGTTTCTTCTCGGATGATTGATTTTTCAGAATAAAAAACGTAGTGGAGCAAATCGAAAAATATCTAGAGATTTATCGAGCAGAAAATTCCTTCACATTCTAACATATCTCAGTATCCGACACTCTTGAATATTTAGAGATATTGAAACGTGTTGATCAAGTTATGGAAGAATGGATTCGAAAGTTATGGAATGACACTACTATTGGTGTATTCGTTCACTGAAGCAAGACCGACTAATTTATCAGACAATGGATAGGGCTCGAAATATCAAGAGCTGAACGTTCTCAAAACTACTCCAAGTAGTAAATCCTTATGGTTCCTCCAAAATATTGTGATGTTTAGTTTCTTTTCGAATGATTGATTTTTCAGAATAAAAAAGGTGGTGGAGCAAATCGAAAAATATCTAGAATTGAAGAAGATCGTTTTTTGTTTTTCTTCGACATCTTTCGATGCTGTTTATGATTTAATATTTCTGAATTTTCAATGATTATTCAGCAAATTCATCCATTTTTTTTTCTGGAAATCAGAATTCAATTCCGAACATCGATGAATGAGTATATTTCCTAACAGATTTGTATAGAATAATTTCAATAAGGCAAGAAATATCTGAATTATAATATAAATCATCGAAAACTCTCAGTCTCCGACACTTTTGAATATCTAAAAATATTGAAACGTGTTGATCAAGTTATTGAAGAATGGATTCGAAAGATTAAAGAACAATTGAAATGACACTCTACTATTGGTGGATTTGCTCACTGAAGCATTCTAGAGATCACAATATGGCTTGGATAATATATAGATGAAAATTTTTACAACCGAATTGTAGAAGGTCGTTTTTTGTTTTTCTTCGACATCTTTTGATGCTGTTTATGATCTTTCTGTTTCAACGAAGACGAGAACATCTTTGCATTCAATGCATCAGGATCAATGACTTCAGCTGGGAAATTTGAAGAATGAGACCACCTATTGAATTTCATAGTAGTGGGGAACATTTTAGGATTCATATATAAACTCTTCCTGGTTTTTTCTTGAATTAGTATGGCATCTTTCATTTTTCGACATAATACTTTGTCAGTGATGAGGCAAACATCCATGAAGGTTGTATCAGCTCTTGCAGATGCCAACAGTGACAAAGGATCCAATAAACTGTAAAAAAATGTGAATTGTTATTTCAACGATTTCAATCGATGGTGACATCAGAGAAACAACAAAATTATCATAACTTATCGAAGTATAGTAGACCATAATTCTATTGGAAGAACTGGTAAAGCGAAACAGGCAGCACGAAAGTTTAGTAACTGAAACATCTTGATTGGAGTACAAGCAGAAACTGACACGAACATAGACGCATCCGTGTTTTAATGGTGAAATTGTTCACTGAAGCATAACCGATCAAATCACTTGACCAGAAATATGGCGCGAAATATGTGGAGCATAACATGAAATATAAAATTCTCCAAGTATTCGACCCTATTGAATTCTCAAATATATTTATCTGTGTGAATAAGGTCATTCAGGTATTGATTTGAAGTAATGAACACCAATATGAAATGATGCTATCCTTCTGCGTAGCGTAGTGTTAGGTACAAGTTTTCAGATGATCGATTTCATGTAATACAAAACGGTTTCAAAGAATCTTTATCAAATCTCTTATGATTCATTGAGCAGAAGAAACCTTCGAATTTTCACGAATTCATCCAAACTCTTCGATCATCAAATATTTCAGAATTTTCAATGATTATTCAGCAAATTCATCCATTTTTTTCTCTGGAAATCAGAATTTAATTCTGAACATCGATGAATGAGTATATTTCCCAACAGAATTGTATAGAATAATTTCGATAAGACAAGAAATATCTGAATTATAATATAAATCATCAAAAACTCTCAGTATACGACACTCTTGAATATCTAAAAATATTGAAACGTGTTGATTAAGTTATCGAAGATTGGATTCGAAAGAATAAAAAACAATATGGAATGACACTCTACTATTGGTGGATTCGTTCACTGAAGCAAGACCGACTAATTCATCAGACGATGGATATGACGCGAAATATCAAGAGCTGAGCGTTCTCAAAACTACTCCTAGTAGTAAATCCTCATGGTTCCTCAAAAATATTGTGATGTTCAGTTTCTTTTCGGATAATTGATTTTTCAGAATAAAAAACGTAGTGGAGCAAATCGAAAAATATCTAGAGATTAATATCTTGAATATCTAGAAATATTGAAACGTGTTGATCAAGTTATGGAAGAATGGATTCGAAAGATATGGAATGACACTACTATTGGTGTATTCGTTCACTGAAGCAAGACCGACTAATTTATCAGACAATGGATAGGGCTCGAAATATCAAGAGCTGAACGTTCTCAAAACTACTCCAAGTAGTAAATCCTTATGGTTCCTCCAAAATATTGTGATGTTTAGTTTCTTTTCGGATGATTGATTTTTCAGAATAAAAAACGTGGTGGAGCAAATCGAAAAATATCTAGAATTGTAGAAGATCGTTTTTTGTTTTTCTTCGACATCTTTTGATGCTGTTTATGATCTAATATTTCTGAATTTTCAATGATTATTCAGCAAATTCATCCATTTTTTTTTCTGGAAATCAGAATTTAATTCCGAACATCGATGAATGAGTATATTTCCCAACAGATTTGTATAGAATAACATGCATAACATGAAATATAAAATTCTCCAAGTATTCGACCCTATTGAATTCTCAAATATATTTATCTGTGTGAATTAGGTTATTCAGGTATTGATTTGAAGTTATGAACACCAATATGAAATGATGCTATCCTTCTGCGTAGCGTAGTGTTACGTACAAGTTTTCAGATGATCGATTTCATGTAATACAAAACGGTTTCAAAGAATCTTTATCAAATCTCTTATGATTTATTGAGCAGAAGAAACCTTCGAATTTTCACGAATTCATCCAAACTCTTCGATCATCAAATATTTCAGAATTTTCAATGATTATTCAGCAAATTCATCCATTTTTTCCTCTGGAAATCAGAATTCAATTCTGAACATCGATGAATGAGTATATTTCCCAACAGAATTGTATAGCATAATTTCGATAAGACAAGAAATATCTGAATTATAATATAAATCATCAAAAACTCTCAGTATACGACACTCTTGAATATCTAAAAATATTGAAACGTGTTGATTAAGTTATCGAAGATTGGATTCGAAAGAATAAAAAACAATATGGAATGACACTCTACTATTGGTGGATTCGTTCACTGAAGCAAGACCGACTAATTCATCAGACGATGGATATGAGGCGAAATTTCAAGAGCTGAGCGTTCTCAAAACTACTCCTAGTAGTAAATCCTCATGGTTCCTCAAAAATATTGTGATGTTCAGTTTCTTTTCGAATGATTGATTTTTCAGAATAAAAAACGTAGTGGAGCAAATCGAAAAATATCTAGAGATTCATCGAGCAGAAAATTCCTTCACATTCTAACATATCTCAGTATCCGACAGTCTTGAAT